>CP136061.1:121920022-121944006 GCA_032622095.1 Siphonodentalium dalli | reverse complement strand
TGTTTTCCGTAGAATGTATTTGCCAGTCTTTAAAACCAATGTACAAGCCAGAGGTGGTGTGTGTGGTTTTTTAGCAAGATATTGTTGGGTCATATCGATGTGCGAAGTAACTGTGCAGCTGTCCGCAGTCTTGAAACATAGTTGCTGTGTACTGCTGTTTCTGGGTTGTGGATGCGTCGGTCGAAGGCACTTGCTGTCTCCAGGACCTGTGGTGGATGTGTTAGGAAACATCCAATCCATAATCATATCCTTCCAGATCTTATTCTAACACACATTGTGGCATTGTGCATCTTTATTTGAACTAGTAATATCCCACCATCCTCCTCGTAGACGAACTTATGTGACCACCACGGTGCATATGCATGCCTTGGTCAGTGTGCGGTCGGCTATTTCAAGTTGGCCTTATGTGGTGCCTGTGATTGTGGTAAGTTTTCGCCCTTCCTTTGAGCTATCCAATTGCCGATATGCCGCATATTACGGAGCTGTGTGCATGGTTATTGTGGCATCGTCTGGTGCGTTCTTCTCTGGGCGGAACTGGGATGGATAAAGCTGGGATGGATTTGCCTAACGGAATTATGTAATGAAAATTGCAGTGACAAAACAAATTGCAATATCTTAATATTTACGTGGGTGGTATAAGGAGAGAGTGATGTATGTTGGTGATGAAGATCCAGTTGATGTATGTGTACGTTTGCTGACTGTTTCTGATGTATTTACAATACTATATTATGAGGTGCGTGGTGTGGTGGATCAACCTGGGATCTATCGGCTGATGTGCGGTGTATGAAGTCAAGATATATAGCGTCGTCTGGGCAGGGTGGCGTTGGTGTGGTATATGTATAGCAGTCTTCCCCAATGGCTGATCATGTGTTTGAAGTGGCTAGGCTGGGTGGTGGTTGATTGTTGAAGTTGACGTTTCTTTTTGACACCACGGAATTTATTAATCCCTTGAATATGTGTGGCCAGTAATTGAGGCTGATAGTATAAGTGTAAGATAACGTTCTAATTAGTCTGATTTATATATCCACTACTGTGGCGCCCAATGTGATCATGTGTTTTGAATACAATGGACACCAGAAAGTCGTTGATAGAGTATATGCATGTACGTTTAGTTCTAGTGAAATTGCTAGAAATTGATCCCATGGACATTCGCTATAAAATGGAAACTTTATAAGGGTGCCGATAAGTAACAAATCCATATTAACGGGGTTCTGGTCGTGTTAACTGTGTGGAGTGTATTCCGCATGCAATTATACATCTGTGCATCCTTATTTATAAATGAAATGGAAAATCGTGGTATATCCTAGAAGCTGAAATGACAATAAACAAAATATCAAACAAATGCAAACATTCAGAACGTTAGCCTATACATGCACAGTGGTACCTGACTGAAATATTAGGCATTTTTGGGACTACATTTACGTCAACCGTCATACTTAAAACGTCACTGCTTGAATATAGAATAGAATAGTAACCTATTAAAACTAACATGAACCTTGTTTGGGAAACGGAAATTAGCCATTTAATCTACTGAGTGGTTATTCATCCACTCAATTACAATATTATAGCATGTTTTGCATTGCGAAGATTGGAATAGTTTAATAGTATAAACCTGTCTATTATTGTTTAAATGTGATAAGGTATCGGCTTCGGTCATACTGTAGATCCATAGTATTCCATGTGGCAGGAAGACTCATATACGTAGAATGATTAGGACATTGCCAATATTGAAACAGAACAAGATGGAACTAAGAAATTCTACCCACTTGAGTTATAGACCACTATGGTTCCCGTCCCAAAATTGCATGAAAGCAAATGGAACAAGTCAGTTCTCAACACAACTCACTTTCGCGTACTTCGGACAATAAATATGGCGTTATTGTTCACTATATCGCTTCGGTGTTGTGACCATCTTGTAGATAATTTAATTCCGGTTCCAATGGTACCCCAACGGTACTTGGGACAGATTGGAACTCATGTCGCTATGTGTTGGACGGCATCTTGTAAAACAAAGTTTTCCCATAGCGGATTTTTGCAGATTTTCGATGTTGTTCCTGAGGTTTTCCGCGTCGAATGACCCTAACATCAGCTTGCATCCAATTTATTCCGGGTTTATCCCCAAATTCAGCTTCAACGACCAGTCTAAAAGGCACACTCAAGCGCAAACGAACGAGAAAGTATACCAAAACAATAGAATTATGACAAAGCTTAGATGCTCCATCTGAACAGTCAGTACTAACTTAATCCGGATAAATGTTGTGCCGTTTCCGTATAGCTAAAAAATTCAAAATAATACGGACTCCTCGATTTGGCTATCTTGTTTCCTAGAATATCCATGTCACACAGGAATGACAACCTGACAGCTACTGTTAAAGGGAACCAATGAAATTGACAGCAAGATATTGTGTGTGAAAGTCAGTTCCAGACAGTCAGATTAGGGGAACTGCATGGTATATGGTGAGGGGACGAAATTAGGTGTGAAATATGGGGCAGAGGTATAGACTTGGGGGTAGGAAATATATGAATTTGTGAGTTGGGTGTGACTAGAGGTCTTAGTTGGAAACTCTAACATTTAATATCCAACTACACCCTAACCAGAACCAGGCCAAATTTACAACTCTGGTACTATTCATTTGATCCCCGTGATTTGGCATTTTCCAAGTGTAGAGTGCAGTACTGTGGGGCACGATGCGGAACATTTGGGATGTGTTTAATTTCACTTCAAACTGAAAGAGTGGCACGGGCGGCATGCGCATTCACGAGAGACACCTTTCTCATGCAGTTTAAGCTCGTGATATCCGAGCCAGATCGATCAGTTAGCTGAGGCAGCTCGCCGTTATATAGGCACTCTTAGTGCAATTTCTCGACTTGACGCTAGTTCCCACCCTGAAAGGCTTCTGGTCTTGTGATATTGTATGTACAGTCTGTGTTTCGCGAGAGATAACTCTATTGTGAACAAGTAACTGATCGTAACATAAAGCAAGAGCTCAAAGTCACTTGTCGAGTTTATTGAGTGCTTTTATCCGGCATGCATGGTATCGGTCGGACTTTAATTTTGCGCTACCATCTGTATTCAGAGTACCATGATAATCAGGAATCGACCATCGATACCATAAACCATGCGATGAAAGTTATTTCATGAGCAAACGAAATCTCATACACATCGAAAAACTTACTGGATAATGTTCGTAGCAGGAGCGTTTACTGTGCTATTCCGGGCCTTGGGTCGAATAAACCTATATTGCATGCCTGATAACACCACATGACATTCTTCCCGTCTTAGAACCATGACAGCGGAAGGACTCGAGTGTAAGGGCTACGCACAGCCTTCATTTTGGGCATTACACCAATTCACTGATGGTCAGGTGCCAGTCAAAACAGGGAACTATAATCAAAGGCAGGGAACTAGTTAAACGCAGGGAATGGTGGCTCCTTATGAAGGCTTATAACTTCTTTCTATACCAGCTATAGCTGCTCAGAGGTGATTTACTTTGTTCTATCTTAATATGTCAACTGAGCCTGCTGATATGACTGAGCGTGCTGATATGAGGGAGCCTGCTGACTGAGCCAATTATATTAGTCACAATGTATCCAGTTGTCTGATACTTATCAACCTAATTGGATCCCAAGAACGTGAGAAACTACATTAGTTAAAGACTTGAAGATTTAATTGAAAGATATATGGTACTACATGTACTTATTTGAAAAGATTGTTACCTTTCACATACTATAGTCAGTATAGTGGCACCATGGTATTGAAGGAGCTGTCCTTGTCAACACAATTTCATAATTGGTGTGATCGACACTGGTGTGTGTATTGTTAGTGGAATATTTCACTTATTGTATTAAAATATTTCAACAAGTATATGTGGGTGTTCCGTCATTTTCTGCGGTCGCTGCACTGAAATGAAAACGAGTGCGACTTCAGAATATGATATTACCCTCGGTGACGGGTATTCGGAAAAATAATCACATCACGATTATTTGTCCGAATACCCGACAGCGAGGGGAATATCCGTTTTAAACCCTAGCTATACCTGGCGGTCCAACCACATACCTGGTGTCAAAATACCACCATAATTTTAGAAAAATTTAGTTCGACTATAGTGCTGTGTGTGCGTGTCTTACGCTTCGTGAACATGCATGCAATCATAGACTCGGAGCTTTATTACAAAACACCTCGCGATGAAGATAAATAAGCGATGTCAGAGCCTACTATATTGTGATATTTAGAGGTATAGGTTAACGACATACAATAAATACATTTACATGACATGTCTAGTAATACTATAATACCAGCCAAAACATAGACACACAGTGGCTAAACCGTACAAACATATAATCGGTAGTTGCTTTCGCCAAGACGAAACATTCTATTTTTAGAACATAACTACTACATAAGAATCAATAAAACACCATAAAAACAAGTTTTCAGACCGGACAGACGGTTTCCCAACAGCAATAAACGTCAGTATAAATTGTACATACACATTTGCCGATCGCAAGCGGGCTCCATTTGAGCGAAGGACTCTTTTCTATAGATAAAAACGGCCTTTGATCACTTCAGAAAATAATTTCTCGCAAAAATTCCCTCTTCAAATGTCATTTTAACACATATACAGCATCTGTCGGAATTCACACTATATTGCAACGGAAAGGACGTTGTGTGTGCAACATATATTGATAATTGACATTGCCTTGGCTCGAGTGTATTCACAATCTGAAAGTAGAGATTATTTATTTGGACACCCTACTCGTCAGTCTGTGTACGCCTAGTTGTTTAAGTTGCCGACCACTAGTTGTCAAAAATATGTACGTCAAATTTTGATGATGGGATTTGTGGCAAAGACGAAACCATGAATTAGGTTTCCATATCAGACATGTTCCACCTCCCGATGGTCAGTATTAGCCTTCAGTCACACGACGAATGTGCACACGTTCCCTTCCACGTCCGTTTTCTCGACAAAATTTGTTCTTATATGTTCAAGGACCGAACGTATCTATATGTATCAATAGATACCGTGCTGAAATATGTAAGTGTATTTGAAATCTATTTTAAAATGTATTATGACATTGAATTACATTATGCAGTGCATCGAAAAGCATGGTACGTAATTGAATACTTCTGCTCTACATGTATACATATCATGCATATTACTTCTCGTTTTCCGGTGACTCAAGAGATGAAACACTATTTTTTTCAATATAAGTACCAAAAGCATTTCAAATAAAATTAAGTAAACATAATATAATAATGTAGAATTAAACTTATTGTAAAACATAAAACCTCAAGTATTGAATGTTCGTTATCAGCACTTGGAGTGATTTGTTGATTTAAGCGACAGGAAACTGAAATATGCATGTACAACCAAAATCTACATCGCATGACATCTCTCTTAAAGGCATGTGAGACATAGTTGTCGAAAATATTCATATTTGTTCTAATCACTGTAAACAGAAAAACATTAAAACGCATACAGTTTCGTTCATATATACCATGACCATCACGTAAACAGCATGTTATCATAAAGACCTACTATATTTTACCTAAGCAAGAGCCTGATTGTGTTACAGAAGACAGCACAATGTTACTGGCTAATCACACATAAATGGCATAAACGCTCTTTATTCGTTCCATATCAGGAATTCACCCACAAAAAAACGCTCTTTATGTTTACCATCATAATATAAACAAACACCAGAAAAGTAACTTTTTATGATTTTGTTTACATAACAATGGTCAAACATTTGACAATAAGATACTGTTTATGCGATATTTCTTATTTGTATACGGACAAAGTCTGTCTACATTTTGATGTTCTTTCTGTTTGTGGCGGTTTTTGACGGGTGGAAATATTTTCACAGGATACCCACCGCCAACCGTACCCTTAAAGGGATACTGTACACTAAATCCAGCTATTTATGGGACCATCTCCTTTTATACTCAACAGAATATATATGAATGAATGAATTTGAGCCATGGATTAGTGCAAAATACAATTGAGTGCTCTACGAATGATGCAAACAACATGGTAATTATAATGAAAATTAACAAACGGCTGGAGTCATAAATAAATTTTCATTATAATTACCATGTTGTTTTATTCATTCATAGAGCACACAAGTGTATTTTGCACTAATACATGTCTCAAATTCATTCATTTGTTGCATAAACTCTGTTGAGTATAAAATGAGATGGTGACACAAATGGTCGGATTTAGTGTATAGTCCCCCTTTAAGCTATCCATGTTCAGCCAAGCCCGACAGAATAAATCAACCGCCACTCAAAGGGGGGTACGTCCTTTCTGAGCGGCGACAGGGGGGGGGGGGGGGGGGGGGGGGGGGGGGGGGGGGGGGGGGGGGGGTACGTCCTTTCTCTGAGCGGTGACTCTGAGAGGAGATAATATCTCCTAATTATGAGAAACTAAGTCCTAATTAGGAGATCATAGGAGATACTATCTCTTAATTAGGAGATTGATAGTATCTCCTAATTAGGAGATAGTGTTTTTTGTTAGGTGGCACTAATACGCTTCCATTGAGACCAAAACTACAGTAATGCCCTAAATAATCGACTCCTTAGCCAAGCATAATTATGATTAATTTTTCAGGATTTAGTCGGAAATTTCCGACTCAGTGAGAGCTTTCCGATGAATGGCAACAAGACATATTTCTGACTAAATCCTGAAAAAATTACCCATAATTGTGCTTTGGTTAAGGAGTCGATTATTTAGGGCATTACTGTACATACAGTGATAAAAAGTTATTATAAAGGCCAAAATAATTTTTAACTTTAAATTTTAGGATAATCCTAAAACATTTATGATTTTGGTAAATTGGTACATTCTGGCAATCGATATAGCTCGAAAATTACAAGATAAACTAATACACGGATTTGCTTTATACCAAGAAAACCAGTCACACAGGGATGTGGCAATATGAAATGGTGTGTCTCATGTGCTCCTTCCTATCAAATTTAAAATAGGTTGAAATTGTTTGATAGTTTTTCTAACAATATTTAGTCTGAAATTTGTTGTTTTTAGACCAAAAGTAAGAATGATTTCCACTTTGGTGACATGTGGGGGGGGGGGGGGCTATCCCCCTAACTTTGGTGAAACTGTTAAATATATTGCCTAATTGAAACAAACTGTTACAAATTTCAAACACAACATAAAAGATTGCCAACCATGTGTCCCCCGAAAAGGTGGCTTCTTAGTAAGAATAGCTTCTTTTTTTTAACTCTTGTCAAAATTCATCGAACCGTGACCAAATTCAAACTTAGCCTTTGTCTTCTTAAATTTGAACCACGTACAATGAATCAATACAATTTAAATACTAAAAGTAATGTTATCATCTGGAAACCAAAATAATCGGCACAACAAGGTTCATAACTCCAGCAAAAAATTGGCAGACCAAATTCGAACTTGAACTGTATCTGCGTGTGGTTCATCCACACACCGAATTTAAAAGCAAGCAGACTACAAAAAATAAAGTTACCATCCGGAAAACAAAAATAATCGGCAAATTCTAAGTTCACAAGGACCATAACCCTGGGAAAAAAGGACCATAACCCCGGGAAAAATTGGCACACCGTGAACCCATACATATTTGAACTTGACCTGTATTTTGAGCTCATAAATTCACATACCAAATTTGGTTTCGATCCGAAACAGGGGCCGGGCCATAACTACAGCAAAAATGGGCTGTGTTTTTCAGTTGATAAACTCGCATACCAAATATATAGGCCAAAATAAAGTTCTCATCTGGGAACATTGCGAATGGACGGACGGACACCAGCTATTTTAACAGTCTCCAAAAATATTTTTTCGGGGGATAATAAGACGAGAATGTTCAGATATTTTAATTTTTGGAATGATTTTTGGTGTAAAAATGGGTATTATACTAAGGGGGGTCAAATTCAAGTTTCCACAATGTAGAATTTTTTTTATCCTTAAGGGGATATTCATTTGGGTTCCTCAAGGGTGTGGCAACAAGGTGTTTGAGGGTACCCACCAATGGCACCCCCCCCCCCAACTATTACTAAACTTTTCCAAAAATATATGTTGAAACTGCTGAGTTTGATTTCACCAGTATTTGTTGTGAAATGTGTTGATTTAGACCAAAAGTGGAATAATTCTTACTTAGTTAAAAATGGCCATCAGTTGGAAAAAAATATCATGAGTTGCAAATTTCAGACCAAATATAAACTATATATGTTGAAATTGTTCTGATAGTTTGATTTTCCAACCTCTGTTTGGTGTGAAATTTGACAATTTGGCATTCTGTATTATTATCCTGTGACCACTCGTTTCGTTAATCTGAAATGTGTTTAAAATATCTGGAGGGTAGAGCATATCGTGAATTGCTGGTGATTATCATAACAATACTGAGGAATATTTTTAATATTCCAGAGTTGATAGTCCAGATAAAACAATAGAAAACATGGTGGCTGCATGGGGTCTAAATACAGATAGCAGTCAATTTCACAATTTTATATGGCCATCCCACCTCATCACAAAACCTGTAGTAATAGTTTACATAAATATACTTCTTTAAAGATTGTGCCCATGCTTCTTGGGAGACAGTCAAAATAGTGACTATCATCTATATGTATAGATGCTCATAAAAATATTGCAATTTGGTGATAATTGAGTCAAAATTTGTTGTAGAAGGGATTTAATCTCATTCAACCATCAAGTAGTACATATATATATATCAGAAGCATTAAATAAAACGTGGACCACTTTATGTACATAATAACACCAACATATATGCCAGAAATATACAATACGTTATGATGTATCTTTCAGAGGAGATTCAGTGAAGATAACAAACAAGCCCGGATATTGTGTGTCTGACATTTGCCAAATGAGGTCGCCCAAGAGTTAATGCTATCCTGTACAGCAGGCTTGAGTCACCAAATTCAACCTCTGGGGACCTCATTCTGCCTTGGCCTCAACTGCATGCTATAGGAGACCTAAGATCAGGTTGAAGTTCCCCAGTTGATGTTAGTGATTTTCCCCTATTATAGTCACCTCGATTAAGCAATATATCTTCTGCAAATTAGGGGATATAGAAACTGAACAGAAGGGACAAAGTAACTAAAACAATGTTAATTTGATACCATAGATATACTACCGGTCCCCAGCAAGTGAATTTGGTGATGCTAGCCTGCTATGCCAGATAGCATCACTAAATTCACCCAATGGTGACCTCATTCTGCAACTGTCAGACACACTATATCCAAACTTGATAACAAACAACACATCCAAAAATAAAATATGCAAAAATCAACCAATATAAAAATATATAATTATGAAGAAGAGTGGTTTTAACCCACTCTTAATTAAAAGGATTCTCAAATCAGTTATACAGTAATGCCCTAAATAATCCACTTCTTAATCACAGCAGAATTATGGGTAATTTATCAGGATTTAGTCCGAAATATTTCTTGTTGCCATTCATCGGAAAGCTCTCACTGAGTCGGAAATATGGCTTGTTGTCATTCATCGGAAAGCTCTGTGAGAGCTTTCAAATGAATGGCAACAAGACATATTTCCGACTAAATGCTGAAAAATTACCCATAATAATGCTGTGGTTAAGGATTCGATTATTTAGGGCATTACACTGGAATGTTCAAATATGGAAGGAATTTCAGACAATATAACCAGACAACAGATACTGCAAGTGCAGAATGATTCATATTCATTGGTGGAAAATGTTCAGATAATGAGTTCCACAAAGACATTATCTGAACATTTCGTAAGATAACTACTCATCGAAAAGTATTTAGTAAAGAAGACCTTAAAAAAATAAATGGTGCTCAAATATGTTCTTATATGTTAAAAAACTACATTCCATAAATCAGCTTAAAAAGGATTTCATCGGAAAACTTTGTATGAGTGAGTCTTTCTGCCACTTTACAAAATAGCATGAGTTAGCATATATTAAATCCATGAAAATTACCATTGGCATTTTGATGCAAATTTGTGATCTACTTGAGTTCAGATATGAACTACAATTTAAGGCCATCCACACTGGTATTTCTTCAGTAACACAATAAATATTCTCAAGGCATATCTCAGTGAATTAAGAATTGTAAATCTGATAAAATTGGGTGGTCAAAACTAATTTTGAAATATTGTCATACAGGCATTCTACAGACAAAACAAGAAGAAAAAAAATCATCAGCATAAAAATTCATTTTTTGCAATAATACAACCCTATATTGTCAACAACTCTGGCTTATAATGAAGTATCCAGACTTCGGATTTCAAACATCATAAGACTATAATATTCCATATGAAACACAGGAAACAACATCTAATGTTGGATGAAGTATGATTTTTGTGTGTTAAGGAGTGTCCAGACGAGTCAATTGCATGACTTGCGTTGGTCCATACATTGCGTTGACACAATCCGACGTGAATCCGTTGTCTGTGTTAAGCCGTTCACATGAGTGTGTACGTTACATTATAGTGGGGAACTTCCAATTAATAATAGGAGCTAATAAGTTTGAAATTGGAATAAATGCAATATTGCAAATCAATCGATCTGTAATAAATTAGTTTTATGATAATGTCAAAACCTATCAAATCCAAATAACTTACACTGTATATTGACATAAATACAAGTCTATTTTCCTTCACTTCAAAGACAGCCGCCATGTTTTATCGATTGAAAACAAGAAATGTCATGATGCACAACATATAAGGTATGCGTTATGCTTTACGTTGCGGTGAGAATAGAATATCTCCATTGTGTGCATTAAAACATACAACTTAACAGACACATCGCAGCTGCCTGAATGTATTAGTGTTATTGTCTATAATCCAATTTCAATGCAAAGTAATCGTGTGAACTCTACTTTAATAATAATCATCGATCCAGTATACAGAACATTATAGAGGGAACTAGTTTCAATGTCCTTTATTGTAGCCTTGACATCAATTATTACTGTGGTCATATGGCATGTCACACAGTTGTCACACCAATGAGGAAACAACCCCAGTTGCAACAAATTTACATGAAAATCAAGGTTAGAATACTGACGAGATCAATTGAGGCCCGACCAAGTACTTCCTTAACCCTTTGATGACTAAGCTGTGCAATATTAAACATCCTGTGCCAGTGAGTTCTCTTATATATGAGAGTTTCCCATAGGGAGCCTCGCATATATAAAAGAATGCACTGACTTACAAGGTCAATGTAAATATTGTTAGGCCAATGTATTCTCTTTTATATGCGAGGCTCCATATGGGTGACTCACATATACAAGTGAATGCATTGGCACAGGGTTTTCGCAAATTTTAGGAACCTCCAGTCATGGAAGGGTTAATGAATGAGTAGTGCTAAACAGTCACAGTACAAGTGGTCTTGCCCGAGGGTCACAATTTAGCACAAGGTCTGAACAGTCACATGCCAATTAACTGAAACCCAGCCATTGTTCAGTGGTCAGATATAATGCAGATTTTTTAGAAAAAGCTGTGAAATCTGTTGCACAGATCTTGTTTATAAAGAAAGAATATAGCTATCTCATCAATGGGTGTTTTAATTTTATAGTCAGGTAATGTCTGAAGTGTGAAGTAGTATCATCAAAACCAAGTTATTATCGGTGGATCTCCTGTACAAAAACATCACAGAAAAAAACATAAAATCTGGTGGCATATTCAGGGGGCAGTATATATAGAGCAAGATAATGTTATATGTTGTCAAAGCCAGACAGTACAACATCATAGTGCATGGGGACATGTAGCTTATTCTGTACTTAGCAAACTCAAATATAATTTCACCGATCAATGGTTTTGTCCAATGTCAAATAATTACAACAATATTTGCTTTCATTAAAATCAATGCATCCGAATTAGTCTAAATATATTTTTCATAATATTTTTCAAGGCTTTAACCTTTTCCAATGTTTATAACGTCTTTATAACGAGTTTTGATAAATTTTGGTATCTCGTTGGACTCTGATCTGTAATGACATTGTAACAGTAATGTTTACATAACAATGGTCTCAAGATAGGAAATCTATTAAAAACGAAAATAAGAACAAAATCGTACTATTTTTACATGTACTTGTTGATGATAGTTGTTTTTCAGACTTTTATCAAATTTATGTCATTTTGCATGAACGAACTTGAAAGGACTCAAGTCCCTTTAATTGTTGGGTCACTAGATGACATTCATTCCTGCATCCAGCCTTACTCTTGGTAAAATATTTTAACTTACTACATGATTAGCTACGTTTGTTGACAATTCACTGTTTTGATTACATAACAATGGTTTCAACATGTGAAATTTAGTTATTGGAGAGCTATAATTAATTAATATAAGAACTAAGTTTATCTACTTCTCAATGTTCTTGTTAGTGGTGATGTTTAACCCTTTACCCAACAGAAGGGCCCTGTGCCAATGCATTCTCTTATATATGCGAGTCGACCATAGGTCGCCTCGCATATATAAGAGAATGCATTGGCTTAACACATTAAAAATTATAAAATTGTTAAAGAATGTAAGAAAAATGGTAAAAAGTGTTAAAAAAAGATTTTTTTAGGCCAATGCATTCTCTTATATATGCGAGGCGACCTATGGTCGACTCGCATATATAAGAGAATGCATTGGCACAGGGCATAACTGTAACTATCACAATGTGGTCAAAGAGCCGGTTCCAATGATATCCATATTTGTATGGTTCTATTGAGACAGACCGAAGATATTTTAGGCTGTTGAAGCTTTATTTGGCCGGTTTTGGCCGTTTTGTTGGGTAAAGGGTTAACTTTTATATTTTTTGCACATAAACACGTTCACTTCCGATGACCATTCAATTACATGCAAAAAGTATGAGATAACTGGTAGTCTGTAGGGAATGAGCTACAGTAATGCCCTAAGTAATCGACTCTTTAACCACAGCAGAATTATGGGTAACTTTTCAGGATTTAGTCAGAAATATGGCTTGTTGCCATTCATCGGGAAGCTCTCACTGAGTTGGAAATATGGCTTGTTGCCATTCATCGGAAAGCTATCAGTGAGCCATATTTCCGACTAAATCCTGAAAATACTTAGGGTATTACTGTAACCCACTGTGAAGGCCTTGGGGGTCCCTTTAATTCAATATTCAGCTGACTTTTCGTAACTGTACGAGGTCCTGTGATAAGTTTATGGTCTTCTGGTACCCAAGAGCACACACTGAATCTATTTATTCACTCCATCATCAATGAATCTGTGGGCTAGCTTGTATGCCAGTTCTTATGCAATGGAATATTTTTTAGGACTCCGGTGTATTTGTTGTACAATGGACCTCTGGTTTTCACTCATCACCAGACCTTGCAACGATTTTGTGGGTTCATGTACGAGTTCTTTGGGCACTGGAAAGCTTTTGAAAACTCTGGCATATTCCGCAGTACACCTATCACCCTGTGGACAAAAAAATAGCACAACATAATTAATTACAGGCTATCAAATCTCAAAATATATACTGGAAAACAAAAGGTTTTCTCTCATTTAGCTACAGTAATGCCCTAAATAATCGACTCCTTAACCATAGCAGAATTATGGTAATTTTTCAGGATTTAGTCGGAAATATGTCTTGTTGCCATTCATCGGGAAGTTCTCACCGAGTTGGAAATATGTCTTGTTGCCATTCATCAGAAAGCTATCAGTGAGAGTTTTCCGATGAATGGAATTAGGGCATTACTGTAGTTAGAATAATCTCAAAACTAACCACAGACCAATTGATAATTCACCTTGTGCAAGGCCAGGAACCTACGTCACTAATGAAATCTCTAAACCGTCACTTTAAACTTTCTGATAGCTGCTATCTGGAACTCACACAGTGAATGAGCTGGATATTTGTTGCAGGAGTTATTATACTTAGGAGTGAGAGGGATTATGTGCATATTACGAACATCTAATAAATAGTTCATGTGTGTTTGATGTTCAACATCGGGGCATAATCGATGCCTACTTTCCTAAAAATAAATTTAGTTATATTAAATTAAGAGTTTTTAACGATTACTGATTTTTTAATGTGCTGTGTTCATTTCCACAGCTCATAGCGCACAAAAGCATGTTTTCACATCCACAACCCAGGAACGGCACTGTGGTAATACATGCAGTCTGAGTCAATTATGTCAACCCAACTATTTAAAATACATGCAGCCAATAGTTGATGTTTTCTTAACTCAGCAGCTTACAAGGTTGTTGTTTCCCTTTTTTCGATATCATTTAAATGATCTTAACTGTTGAAATATGAGAATGATTATTTTAAGCATGCATAAACACCCATCTTCACAACCTAATGGTGTTGCAGTTAAGTTCTACTCGATGTAAATAATAAAAATGTCATCATGATGGCCTTGAATATATATGTGCATCTTCAGGAACGATTAAGAACTGAAACTGTCATCAGATAAAAATATATTTTTGTCAGTTTTGATGTGTGCGAATTAAAAATAGTACCGCACAAATTTATATTACGGTAAGATAGATGTTTCTATAATAAATTTTCTTATGGCTTTATTCGATTATGTTAAAACATATATAAACATAATTTCATTATACTTGACTTGAGAATAATCAAATTACACTTAAAATACTAAAACATAAATAATTCAGGCAATTATATAAAGGAAATTGGATGAAGGAGAAAGGCTTATACTCATCTTTTCCTAATAATCCTAAAAAGTGGTGGATGTATTGAAAATTTTATACAATGAAATCCTACAATTTGACAAAAATCTATGGACTTTATCATCCAATGCCTTATATCCATTAAATATTCAACAATTTTTCTAGAAACCAACCTAAATTTCTAACTCTGGATCAAATGGATTTTGAAATTTCTGGATAAATTTGCAAACGCAAAATTTTCATGATGCCCTCCTTGATGAGGGAAGTGCTTGAGAACACTGTAAGAACATAGTATTTTTATTTTGGCCTAAGCATAATAAATATTAATTTGGCCTCCCATAAATACTTGCCTGTATTTAGCCGGACCATGTTCATCAGTAAGAATAGCCTGTTTAGCATACTGAGGTGTGTAATATGAACACCATACCTACAAAATAAATTATAAATCCAGCTTCAACCAATCGTTTGAAGTTTCAAAGATTATTTTGCCATTAGTTTCTAAAGAGATAAAGTGTAATTAATTATGACAATGAGATTCAGGCAAAATTGAATGCTAAGCATAGGTGTTTCATTATGGCTACACAGAACATATGTCATGCCATCCACAAAGAATTGAATAACTGATTTGAAATTCTGATGCAAGTTTTGTTCTGTATTTATTTGCCTCATTGGTTCGACTTTCATTGATACTATAATTACAATAATTGTCAATTATTCATTTATACAAACAGAGTTGAACATGACGTAATTTACATTGTCGATGTTGGCAATTAAGTCAACAAGAAGTAGTTATAATGGTGGTGATTTCGTTTAATAAATATGCTTCACCGATGCGGAATAAAACTTCATGGACTTAGCAATAATTTATTAACATTGACCTATCACTAGTTCTACCCTCCCCACAGGACCCTATATTTTTCTTTAGCGAAACCTGGAAACAGGATGATACTTTATTAATACTAATGTAAACTGGATTCCACTTTCAATTTCTAGAAGTATATCAATCTTACATGAGAATAACCGAGGAAGAACAATTGATCGTTGCTGAGCTTGAGTCCTGGCAGTGAACTCCTTGAAGTATCTCTGGAGTTTTTCCAGTTGTTGTAAGCTAAGTATGCTGTCCTCACACCACCATTATCAGCTATGTTTTCCCCAAGAGTAAACAATCCATTGACCTGATTGAAATATATCATAACATTTTATAAATATATATCAGCATTATATCTTAACCAGAAACACATGGGCATCTTTTCATAAATTTCCAAATAACTGAAAGACTTCACGTCCTGTACATGTGATGGCATGGATGCACAAGTTACACCTAGTATCCAGTCAAGCGGGGTCGCGTAGTATCTCTCCCTTTTGTACAAATTCAATTCGCAACAAATTTGGCATTTCTTAAAGTCAGCTCCCTGTTTAATTCCATCATTGGCTGGACATTATATAACATCACAGTTGCTGGAAATTCTGTCATATCAAAGCGGAACCAAAAATATACCCCAATCTTAATATAACGATGACAATATTATAGTAACATTTGGGTATATTTTCGGATGCGCTTTTTTTTTTTCGAAAAAAATTTCAAGCAACAAAGTAAGAATAGGACAGGGTATATTAATTATATTTGAGGTGAATGAAACAATCACATAACTCTTGTGTAAATGATTGTACAATCCTGGTTTTCAAGCTCGAGCTATATATTGTTGCAACAGACCCATATACCAAATATCAATTAAATCGGTTGACGTTTGTTTGATTTATCGCTCTAACGGTTGATAACGTTCAAAATAGCTCAAAATAGACAAACTAAGGCAGATATGTCTCATATAAAAGATTGGACAAACCTGGTTTTTGAACTCGAGCTAGATATTGTTGCAGCAGACCCATATACCAAATATCAATTAAATCGTTCGACATTTGTTTGAGGTATCGCGCTAACAGTCTCGCGCCCACCCGGATGCCTGCCTACCGTCCTCCCCAAAGCATAAGTCGATTTTTGAAAAAAATGGACTAAAAATATATGAGAGAGAAATATAGTCTGAGAAAATCCAATCCCAATTTCAAAACCTGAGGAATTATTTTCCAAAAGTGTTCAAGATGTCTGTCTGCTCGTCTAGTCCAGGCTTTCCAACACATCAGATCATCTATATGAGGTTTTATTGGCATTCGCAGTGATAAACAGTAGCAACGTTCGTTGGATACTAATCCTTTCCAGTTAAAATTGCGGTGATTCAGATGTTGGTGATTCGCCACAATTGTGAGTGGACCGATCGCTGTGTTGAGTGGATGTTTTGTCTTTGACATACTATATAAGGAGTTTGAAAATGCTCACATTTATTCCCTGTATAGTATAATCGCTGTACTGCTTCTTCATACAGGATGTTTCTTTTTGGAATTTCTCAACGGATTCCTTTGTCCACCAATTTTCCATGTTCCCATACTTATCATAATTTCGACCTGAAAATATCAGTGATGAAACAAACATTAGCAAGCATTTAATTACAATATATCTCTAGCTAACAGATTGCATGGATATTAACAATATTGGTTGACAATCTGAACCATTTTTCTCTGTGCTGGATTACACATATATTAGTGTGAGAATTAGGTTGGCTATGCACATTTAAAGGGACATGGCTCACATGAACCTCCTAGTTATGAAGAAGGAGGTATATATAATATAGCTAAGTAAATTAAAAAAATATCGATCTAAAGTCTTTAATATATTCAGAAAAAACTAATAGCATTTTTCTAGTGTTTCAAATTTTTCGTGCAGAAGTGAAATAAACATTCTTTCTTTTTACCACATCAGGAATAGACTAGTAAGGAACGCTCTTTATTATTCCATGTTGAAGAAATGTCAGTATTTTAATAATTGTGTTGAGTACTTTTATATGTATACATGCCATATAAAGACACGCAGTCAGATGCTCGTAGCCCGTTTATATATAACCATGGGTATATGCGAAAAATACACAACGAAAACACACTCCACCGTTTGGATCGATAAGTCTTGCCCTGTGTATTTTGATGTTGAATTTTTTGACAATCGGTCTTCCGTATCATTTCTACAACACAATTATCGTCTTACTTGCAGCACGACTTTATCGTGTGATCGTCACGGAAGCGTTTTATTTCAGAGTATGGTTAATACATTGCCGCCGGTGAAGTGTATTCTCGGATAAGAAACAAATAAGCCAATGCCGAGGGCAGAAACTAAAGTTGCGAGAGGCACCCCTGGTTGAGTGTGGGATATTTGGCACTCGAGACTTGGTTAGAGGGTTTTCGTTGGGGTGGTCTCCACCTTGGAATTTCCAACTGCACCCCATTGAACCACACCAAACTCATAAGTTTGCGTAAATCAATTTGCACCCCCCCCCCCCCTTTGATTTTTCCCAAATGTTCCCTCACAGACTACCAGATGGTAGACTATTCCAAATGAACCAGTAATATTGTGGCCACTTGTCGTGTGGGGGGGGGGGGTGAAAAAGATGGTTCGGCCCAGTATGAGATTAAAACATCTTAACATCTAGTGGTATAACACCACACAAATTTACACCCCGATCTATTTTTTCTTAAATTAATTAGCGAGTAACTACTGGCAAGGACACAGAACACACGGGTCGGCCGATGGTTAGGCCCGATGTGAGAACATTTTTGAAATATGAACATGAACATTTGACAATCCTATAGCATAGACCGGCCTCAAGTTTTCCAATTCTGGGAAATTATTAACCTGACACTCACCCATAGGTTTCAAAATTGCCAACTGATGGCCATTTGAGTCCATAATTTTGCAAATGAAAGGGAAATATACAAATGTTGGTCTAAAAACAACGAATTCGTCACTAAGAAAGTGTTGGAAAATCAAACTACGAGAACAATTTCAACCTAATTTTGGTGTGAATTTTCCAATTAATTTTGCTCGGGGTATTAGGTATGACTACAATTGGGATAAGAACCTTGCATAACCACCCCTGTCGACAAGTCCCTACTTGACACCCCATTCTAAATAATCGATACTAAGTTATGTTGGGTGGCACCGGGGGGGGGGGCGGGGTCAGGGGCTACATCCCAGCCCTGTCGGGGAGTCATAGCCATCCCCCGTTGGTGAGTTATGTAATTGTCAACCCGGCAGCTAAAGCCCGCACCCCTGTCGGGGATATCCTGGTGCCACCCCTGTTTGAAATCATATAAAACTTATAAAGAATAAGACCACATATTGAACAGAAATCAGGGGGAAATGAGCTCTCGTAACCACAAAAGTGCACTAAAGACATCCCAATAAATCCAAATTAGATGCAACCGCATATTGTATATATATGGTATCGTTCTGTTTGCCTCTCTATATCCAGGGACGTGGCTATATGGTTTCCGTTAGGGGGTGTCCACCATGGGAAATTCCAACTGCACCCCCTTGAATCAGAATCACCCCAAACACAAATTCCATTTGCACCATCCCCCTTACATCAGTGCTCACGCCTAATATCCTATATATATTTAAAAAAAAACTATATTCCAGGTTTGAAAATTCAGATTGTTTAACCTGAACAATTGCATAAATCATAACATCTAATGGTCTAACTCCAGACAAATTATGCCCACGGCTACGGGCAAGAGGTGGGGACACACCGGGTTGACCATGGTTCTTCGGCCCGGTGTGAGAAAATTGTTAAAACTATAAAAGAAAATATTAAATCCTAGCATGCATCTAGACTGGCCTCAACTGAACCTTTCCTGGTGTTGGAAATTTCAAACCTCATACCCCCCCCCCCCCCCCTCAGGTTGGAAAACTCTCCAACTGATGACTATTTCAGTTCACAAGTTTGACCAAATGAAGTAAAATATTGTTTTGCAGTTTTGTATTGGCCACGGGGGAATGGACAATGACAACGATAGTCGGCAATTTTTTTTTTAATCTGAACAAGAAAATCTCAAAATCCTAGCATCTAGACTAGCCTCAAACCTTCCTAGAGTTGGACATTTCAAACCTGACACCCCCACTTAGGTTGGAAAATTTCAACTGATGACAATTCCAATGACAATATTTACCAAATGCATGACAATATTGTTTTCTTAAATTAACTAGCAGTGTTTTGACTGGCCACGGGGGAGGGACCAGGACACAACTGTCCAAGTGTTGGAAATTTCCAACCTGTCACCCTCCTAAGGTTGGAAATTTCCGACTGATGACCATTTCAGTCCAAAATATTTACCAAAAATAGGAAAATATGCAAATAAATTGTTTGAAAATCAAACTACAAGAACATTTTCAACTTAATGTTGGTGTGAAATTTCCAACTGATGTTTTGGCAGGTATGAAATTTCCAACTGTTGAACATTTTGACCAAAGTTGGGGGGGGGGGGGTGAGACATCCCAACCCCACCCCTGTCACCACGTCTCTGTCTATATCATATAAATACTTCTTCTAAAAACCCTTAAACCAACTCGACGTGCGATTTCCCTGCGCTCCTGTTGCGCAAATTCTAGTATAAAAAGTGCGTCTATTTCAGACAAAGTTCAAACAGTAAATGTGACCAGACAAGACAAAGAAACCGCTAATCTCATATTACCAATCTGACAACACCAGTCGAACATGATTACCTTTCAAAGCAATAACACCGGGCACCATGTTACGGACAACCACAGGCACGCACACCATGGATAAATACACGGTGAAAAGAACGGCGTTTTTTTTTGTACGGTTATATCTGGCATATACCCATGGTTATATATAAACGGGCTACGAGCATCTGACTGTAAGTCTTTATATGGCATGTATACTATAAAAGTACTTAACACAATTATTAACCTATTTTGATCCCTGTAACTGGACCAGAATGTAACAAAATCGAGCATAAACTTCAGGCTCCAATCATGATGATGATTATTGTACAGTGCCAGTTTAATTGCATAATAATCAAATAGTTTTGTTAGTAATTCAGGTGAACATTGAAATTTTTACCGATTTCTATAAAACATTTGCATAGAATAGGATGGAATATAGCTGTCTGAATTATTCATTCCCTTATGACAAGCCAATATTCTCACCTTTATTGTCAAATCCATGAGTCAGTTCATGGCCTACAACCATCCCCATAGCTCCAATATTGAATGCCCTGAAAAAAGAAAATCACTATGAGGTAGCGTTCATACAAAAAGATGGTAAACACAAGAGCTGGGCTGACATTCAGTGCATACAAAACATGGCATACCATCTTGCGTTGGCATACCCAGATACACTAAGTAGAATTTAACTCTGGACTTTATAGACTTAAAATACATCAATAGATTCTCTTTTTAGAACTTGTCCTGATGGTGAATATCAATACTTAAACACATTGATAAACCTTAACTCATGACTGATTTATCAGCCCAACTGGACAAAAAAATTATAAATTCCAAATAACCCTGAATAATCAAAGAAAAATAACCCTAAAAGGATATGTGAACAATATTTAAAACTTCATTGAACAATCTCTTGATGGTGAGCATTCTTACCAAATTTCTTTGACATCAGAATACCCACAGTTGAGATATTTGTGAGATAAGAAAAAATTAATTCCTGATATTAAAACAAAGAATAACCTGAAAATGTAACCAACACCTTTAGACCTACTTTGGGACCACCTTATGATGCTTAACATCCACCACTGAGATATTTTTATGTGGGCAGACAAAAAAATCAACATTTACAGATATATAAACACAGTATTATTAATGGTTTAAAATTACTGACAGTCAGCTATCACTCACCTAATATTTGTTTTTCCAAACTCGAGGAAACAAGTAACCAAAGTAAAAATACGTGGGATATGTAATTATAAGTTAAAAATTAACATCTTATTTAACATATCACCACAATTCCCGACTAGCATCCAGGACAGAAACTGAATTGGGAGCTGCATGGTACAATAGAGATTGTGTTACAGTTTCCAATATGGAATGAATATCACCGATTCTATTTTGAATCGGAATGTGTTTATACAATATATATTATGAAAAGAACATATATTTGGTTGTTTTGCTACATAACTAAGATGTAACGCAGGCTGAAAAAATACAGAACTGGTCATCAGTTTATGGCACAAGTATGATGATGTAAGCATAACACAAGATGCCAAATGATATGAGAGTTATCTTTCTGTGCTCCGCAAGAGTGTCATAAATACACAGAATGACACGATGTGTAAATGGGTTTGTCGATACGGCACGAGTGCTGTCGCGGAAGGATAGCTAGAATGAGAGGGGCTTGTGCCTCGAGTTCTATCCTTCCGCGACAACACTCGTGCCGTATCGACAAACCCATTTACACATCGTGTCATTCTGTGTTTATTACACGCTTCGCGTCCTAGAATCCGTGCATTAAAAATACAGACTTAGACGGTTTATTTAGGCACATAGAGGGCGTGTTTGTTTTGTCATGTGTGATGATGATTTTATTTTATAGTTGCTTTTTCATGGTTTAGGCGAACGTCATATACGTCATTTTCTGTCAACGAGATGCGTATGGAACGTACATACCATACATATTTGTAAATATGAAACAGCAATAACACTGTACTTCTGGGAACAAGCGTGTAATAAATTGTTAGCTAGTAACACACATGTGCAGTTCTGTTTTTACTATGTGCCTGACCAACAACGCCTATCTGATTGTAGATTAATTCGTATCATGTTCTTATTTTGTTCACAGTTCCATTTGCATTGCTGAATCAAACAATGTATTTCCAATCCACATATATGTAAGTGTGAAAAATTGCGGAACATTTTCAGATGCAAGATCGGGTCTTTTTCAGTAACAGACATATAAGAAACAAGCCAGTAGATAGCATGTCTGTCATTTGCAGAATGCGATCCCCAGAGGGTGAATTTGGTGATGCTATCCCACACAGCAGGCTGGCATCACCAATTTCACTCTCTGGGGACCTCATTTTGCTTAGGCCTCAGATTCTGGGAAGTATCTATAGTCTAAAATTAAGATTGTCTTTAGTTAATTTTTCCCATCTGGGAAGTTTCTATATCCCCTGATTTGCAGAAGATATAATGCATAACTGAGGTGAATAATGGGTGAATATCGCCCACCAACTTCACCTGAGGATCTTCAATCTGATCCTAGGTCTCCCTTAGCAGTTGGGGGCTTAAGCAGAATGAGGTTACCAGAGGGTGAATTTGGTGTCGCTACCCCCCCACGATGGGCTAGCATCACTAAATTCATCTTCTGGGGACCTCATTCTGCAAATGTCAGAGACACTATTTGCAGGCTTGATAACAAATGTATCTCAATATTGCAATCTGGCTGTAGGAATCCATTGGATCAAATTAGCCTTGGCAGAACATTTCAATAGAGCAATCTCACTGCTTCAAGGAGACATGATGCGACAATAAGATAAATTCACTATCGGGATAACAAGTTTATTATATGAAATTACATATTAATGGCATGAAACCACCAGAGACAATGTAATAGCAGAAATGTGAATGAAGCGATAATCAGAAACAACTATTTTCAAGCGAATGTGCAGTCCCTAACAGAGATTATGGTGGTATAGCGTCGGATAAAATTGTAGCTTTCATCGGATCAACTTTGACTTCTTCGTCAGTTGAAAAAAATCGCTAAACTACAGTGGTATTTGGAAAAGAGTCATATAATAAAAGCAAAGGCTCACCATGGAGTTCGTAGATCAAAGAACGGCCGCTGAAGTATGGCAGCTGGGATAACAATTTTGTTGTACGCCGATGTGTAGTATGCATTTATCTCTGTTGGAGACATGCTCCACCTGAAAATAAAGTTAACTGGATTAGGATGAGAAACGGATATATCTGTTTTCCAAAACATTACCTACAGGACGGGAAACGGATATATCAGTTTCCCACTTCATGCAAATGTTATCAGCGAATGATTCTTTTATTATTAAATGTTTTGCTCAGATTAACATGTTGTCAATATAGGCCGATCACTCTGTGAGGGGTCCAGGAAGATGTAACTTATTTTTGGCGTCACGTGGAGGTCGCATGCCATGATTCGTGATGTCATTGTTACAAAATGGCAGCGCCCAGTAAGCAGCAGACGCATCGACAAGTTTTCGGTTGGCACTCACTCTTAATGCTGCGCATTCTATCGCTAGGCTTGATTACCCAGAAATTCGAGGACATTCAGCACCATTTGACTGCATGCTCTGAATGGGAAGTAACTCTAAATTAACTAATCATACAAACTCAGCCATAGAATGTGCTTATATAATTTAGAGTTACTTCCAATGAGTTCATGCGGCCAAATGGCACTGAATGTCCTCAAATTTATGGGTAATCAAACCAAATGGCACTGTCTTGAGTCAAGCATTTGTTTTTACTA